>JABXJD010000522.1:0-7500 GCA_013375575.1 Percina caprodes | reverse complement strand
TCAGGTACTCAGAGCTCACCATTTTTTTCAGAACGTAGACTCATGTTTTGATGCACGTCGTACTGCATAAACACCCTCCTGTCCCTCTTTCTGTAGGACATAGTGAGATGTATGGGTTGGAATCTGCTGCCTCCTTAATCCATGTTCTGCTGAAGAAAGAAGACAAGAAGCTTTCTCAATGCCTCGCCATTTTCAACCACGTGCTACAGGTCTGCTCATCTGCTCAACATTGAACCACAATCACAAGTTTGGATTATAATATCTAAGATAAAACAGTAGTTAGAATTCGATATGATCCAGTGACAAATTTAGCCGTGTGTCGATGCTTGCGTTTTAGGGTTTTTCTGTTAAGGGTTTAAGTTTTGGTTTCCCAGACCTGCAGACCCAAAGAGCTGCTGATTGGCTTGTTGGAGCAGCTGGAGCAGGATGACCCTGACACCATAGCAACAAGCCTCCATCTGCTGTTGAACCCTCTACAGAAAGGTGAAGCACATTTCTTTGAACATGTTCTCCAATATACTTACTAAAGGGGGATTGAAAATCGTATGTATTGGGATTTTATTTTGCAACAATTTTTATATCAATCTTTTTCCATATATACATCAAAAAAATTTTAACCAATAATTCACCTTAACATTTTCTGTTTATACGGTACATCATATATGTTTCAGCAGAAAATGCAGAACATCCATGTTATGTTTTTTACAAAATGAAATAAATTCCAGACTGACTGACGGACATGTGATGTGCATTCTTCTTAGAAAAAATTACTTTTTAGAAATGTCTCATGATATATCGTCTCTAGAAGTGTATCATTCAACTGTTGCTTTTGTTAAAGAAGGAAAAGGAAATCCTATCGAATTGCAATATGTGTAGAATCGCAATAAATTTAAAATCGCAATACAAATGGAATCGGCACCCATGTATCGGGAAAGAATCAAATCGGGACAAAAGCGTATCGTCCCAGCCTTAATACTTACATCACAACTCAAAAATAGAGCCATTTCTACTTCCTCTGTGCCTTCTTCTCAGTGCTGCTGTGCCTGGGCAGCCGTAAGGCGTCGTCCCTGGGCATGACCCTGTCCTCTGTGCTGGACCAGGTGGCCAAACTGCCTCTACCTTACACCAAGGAGCAGGAGGAGGACGACGTCTTCTCGCTTTGTCGCTGCTGCACCGATCTGATAGACTTTGTCAAGCCTTTTGTCCTCGAGGCCAGGCCAAACGTCCTGAACACTGAGGCACAACATGAGAGTGAGCCGGGCAGGGATAACGAGGACGAGCTGCAGACAGAACTGCTAAAGTTGTGAGTGAGAAAATTTAAATCCACAACTCGGACTTACAAATCAATGCTGTGAGGCAGAAACCTTGTATCTCCCTATTTCACCCTTTTCATTTTGTTCTCATAAATCGTGCTATTGGTCCCCCTGTACATCTGTCTGTGTGAATTACAAATATTTAAACAGTGACAAAGCAATTTTGCCAGACTTTGTCTGAGGTAAGTAGCTCCACGATATAATTTCAAATGAGCCTTTTCTCATTTCCTACAAAAACAACGGTTTTAGCCATACTAAGTTTTCACCTGACAGCGACAATATGAAATGCCTGCAGGATGAAGATGCTAAGGTTTACTCCTTGTGTTTTCCTGTCTCAGCTGTATGAAGACTCTGCGTCATCCTCTGCTGGAGGTACAACTCAAGGATCCGGACACTCTGGCTGTGTCTCCCCTCAGGAATTTTGCCACAGAGATTTTGGTACAGCTAATCCATTCACCATAATATTCTGGAAAGTGTAAATGTTGTGATGGATTGGACTGGTCAAATATGTCAGTGACACAATTTTCATAGGCTGATACAAATTCAGTAGATGCTGCCTGGACTCACATTTGGTCAGCTTATTTTGTGTGTGTTTGTGTGTGTGTTTTTGTGTGTGTTTTACAGAACACCCTCAGTGCTATCGGAGAGTCTGTCCCCAGTCTTGTGTACCAGCCTCTGTTGAAGAGAAAACAGGTTCCGGGTTTTCTGGAGGAGGAGGTGCGTTATCCTAAAGAGTCTTTGGCCAGCTTGGCTCACCTGGTGTTTGTCCATCACCTGGCCGCAGATACATTCCCCAGTGTTTTTAGGTAAGAAGAAAAAAAAAATTATTATCATAAGTTAGTAGGACACTGATGAGTCTCTTCCAGAGGTGGAAAAAAAGTACTAAAATATTCTACTCAAGTACCAATACTTTGATGAAATATTATGAAAACGGAGCGGGGGAGGGGGTGTCTCTCCCATGTAGTGAACATAGGACAAGGGGTCAGCTAGCCTGATCTACCTCCATCTCGTTGTCCTACAGAAAGACCTGGTGCCTGCTAGGCAGCCTAGATGCTGATTTGTCACTGTAGTGGTTCCGTGTTGTTGATTTCTTCTTCTTTTTTTTTCTTTTTTTTTTTTACTCCGTAACAGATGGGATTTGTAATATAGCGAAATACAATGCTTCACTCAGGGACGTCCTTTACCTCACCCAGTGAGAGCGTGCACCCCATGTAGGCAGTCCTTTGCAGTGGCCCGGGTTCGAATCCGACCTGCGTGTCCTCCCCTCTCTTTCTCTCCCCTTTCCTGTCTATCCACTGTCACTGTTGAATAAAGGGAAACAATAATCAAAAATAATCTTCACTCGAAATAATACTTTAATATAATAATAATACTACATAAATACTTCACTCAAAACAAATCAAGTGCATTTTAAATTACCGATTTTCAAAACAATTTTCAAAATACAAAATACACAACAAAACTACTCAACACAGTAACGTGAGTAAATGTATTTTGTTACTTTCCACCTCTGCTCTCTTCAAACGTGGCCAGAAATTAGCAGTGGACAATTCTGATGATGATTTATACAGTTCGAACACAAATAATATTGAGAATTTAAATGCATTGTTAATCCTCCAAACTCTCTGTGTTTACAGTCCTGTGTTCTGTCTTCGGAGTAATATGGAGCACATTTGCCTCCTCTTGTCCAGGTGAATACAAGACACAATCATGTTGGTATCCGTTCTGTCTGTTGATGTCAGTTGGCTTTTATAAAACAACTCATATGATGGCAGAGTTTGGCAAACACAGTATTTGTTTGGTACATCATTACTCAAATTGAGTTTTTAAGCTTTGGCACATTGGCCATTTAAACTGCATTGTTGCTGTTGATAAAAACAATTCATGGAAAATGTAATCTTTCTTTTTTTAAATATACCTGGCACGCTGAATACATGCAGACTTGGATCTTCCGGTTCATGTTTGGTGTGTGTTGTGTATTTGAGCGGAACCGCTCATTACTTATTGTTTTTCATTCTTTTTGGTTGACAGAACCGAGGAGTTCAGGATCCAGAAAGGACTGGTGAGTAAAACTGAAACTAAAGAACTAAAGATACAGATGTACACGCTGTGACTTTGTATTGTGGTTTTCAAATATTTCTCAGGGGATAAAGTGCCAAAAGAAAAGAAAGCAGAAACAAACATTTCTTGGGGCACGCAATATGTTTTCAGCTGTTATGAAGAATAGTCCCGTAAGATGTTGTTTTTAGAGTGTGTGTGTGTGTGTGTGTTTTCCATCACACAGGAGCTGTATGAGAAGAGTCTGGTGCGTGTGGAGGATTGCAGTCTGCATGCAGATCTGCTGGAGATCAAAACCTTCCTCACAGTCCCTCAGGTGAACCCAGGCCCTCGTATGAAGCTCAGCTTTGACTCTGCTGGGATTCTCCCAGTGTGATGCCTTAATGATGCGCGGTTGTTTGTTTTTCAGAACATGGTGAAGGTGATGACGATATGTCCGAGGCATGATTTGGTAAGTCTTCACATACGGTAAGTAGATAGTAGAGCCTGACCAATAAAGGATTTTTTAAAACAGATTTCCCTGACATTAGTTATTTGTAGTTATTTATGAGTCCTCACTAAGATAATATGATAATAACTTGTTTGGTGGCCGGGTTAGCTCACTTGGAAGAGCAGGCACACACATTTAGAGGTTTGTCCTTGACTCAGTGGCCGCAGGTTCGACTCCGACCTGCGGCCCTTTGCTACATGTCCTCCCCCCCCCCCTCTCGCCTCCTTCATGTCTTCATCTTTCCTGTGGAAATAAAGACCTAAAATGCCCAAAACATAATCTATAAAAAAATAAATGAACTTGTTTGTTTTATTTTTACAAGAGAACAGAGAAACATGAAAATATAGTAAAGTTCTGATAAATAAAATGTATAAAAAATACAAACTCAAGATATGAAACTTAAAGTCCAAAAACGCATTAACAAAAATTGTCAGTGTTGCCAACAGGGACGATGTAGAGCGCCCTCGGGTGGACAGACTATGAAACGTTTATTTTATTTTTCAAATATTAATTTATCAGAATAATTCATTTGTCAGTATAAATGATTCTGATAAATGTAATATATTCACCAGTCATTGTAAATGCCAATACCAAAGGTTTGGGAAATGCCTAATATCTGCCCACCGATAAATCGGTCAGGCTCTAGAAGATAGTTTAACAACATTAGCTGGGTTTAAAGGGCGTATTCGTATCATTTTAATTTTCATAGACTGGACTTATCAATGACATTTTTTCTACTTGTACTGTATGTACTGTATGTATTGTCGCTTTGAAATGAATTCCCATTTCATTCACCTCTTTTTTTCTAGGATTAAAGCGGTTTGAAAATCAACATATTTACTTCTTTGTCAACAGAGAACCAGAGGTCTGAAGGTGTTGCAGCTGAGCATTGATAAGTTTGACACCGAAGCCAAGTACAATCTTTTCCAGTAAGGGACACACACGCACACACACACACACACACACACACACACACACGCACGCGGCTGTGGCTCAGCGGTAGAGCGGTTGCCTGGAAGGTTGGCGGTTCAATCCCTATCTAATAACATAACGTAGCAGACAAAACAATGATCTGATTACTGATTTAAACTGGAGAAACAGTACACACTGTGCTGCGCATCGGAGTGTAAATGTTGATGAGCAGGTGGCAGACTAGAAAAGTGCATATATATGTATATAATTACAGCACATTTACTACACACACACACCTCTCTCTCTCTGTCCCACCCTTCAGGTATATGCTGAAAACCAGTAATCACTCAGGAGTCGAAGGCTACGTCATCAAAAACATTAAGAACCAGATAGACATGGCCCTGCAGGTGAGATGGCATTGTAAATTCTTGCTCGTTTTTCACAAGTTCTGATGCAGTAACTAAAAGCTAAATGAGTGCCTGTGCAGAGCGTGGGTTGTAATTAAAAATGTCTTGTATGGGCGCCTGGGTAGCTCACTTGGTAGAGCAGGCGCCCGTATATAGAGGTTAACTCCCCGACGCAGCAGCCGCAGGTTAGACTCTGCCCTGTGGCCCATTGCTGCATGTCATTCCCTTTCGTGTCTTCAGCTGTCCTATATAAATAAAGACCTAAAATGGCCAAAAAATAATCTTTAAAAAAATAAATAAATAGATAAAAGATGTCTTGTACAGTGAAAGTCTGTCTGTCCTCAGCCTGGTAACACTAACGCCTGGTTCGTGGGAGCTCACCTGCTGCCTTTGCTGCGTAAAGTTCTCAGTCTGCCAGACGGTCCAGAGACCGACCTCCTGCATTACCTGGACAGGTCAGACACACACACACACTCACACACACACACACAGCAGGAAACAGGTTGCATGAACAAGTTACCAATCTATCCGAGTACTAACACCTGACGTGTAATAATGAAGACTAATTTTTTTAAATGGATGATTGATTTAAAGCTATAGTGCACTATTATTTTATATTAATGGATGTCCGTTACATTCAAGCCATTGCCAAATGAGTTGCCACAAAGCTAATCAGCTCCGTCAAAACTCTCTCTGTATTTCTCAATATGACTAAGTTTACTAAATGGTGTAGTCCGGCAAATTTTGTGCGCATAAGCTCAAGTGATGCGATTTACGTCAGCAGCGTTCAGCTTTGGAGACAAAAAGAACATAGGTACTTAAGCTCTTCTGAAGAGTCCATCATGTTTTTAATCCTCCTTGATTTGACTGGTTAAACACCATAGCTTAAAGCCTGTTTGTTTTGTCAAAGTACTGCTTCCAATGTTATCTTTTTGTGTTGTTTTAAACAGAGTCATGGAGTCTCTGAACCTGCTGCGTTACCTCGTCATCAGAGACAAAGTGACAGACAACCAGGTGAGTGTTGATCCAATCCCGTAAATATCAGGGAGTGACCGTGAATGATGGTTTGATGCATTTTTTTTTTTCTGCAATTAAGTTACCTGCCCTTATCGCTCAAGTGGTCAGAAGAAGATAAAGCCACATGTTTCTGAGTTCCATGGTGCATCAGTTAACTACACTCATCATGTTTGCTGCTGCTGTGATCTGGCAGACAGGGATCTGGACAGAGCTGTATAAAATAGAGGATACGTTCCTGAAGCCGCTACGTGTTGGAGTGAACATGTCCAGAGCTCACTATGAGAGGGAGCTCCACAACACCATGGCAACCACCAGGGCTAAGGCCAAAGGTCAGGCCAGCACACTCAAACCACTCACTAAGATTTGTTTTTACAGGAATCTATGAATAGTCCATATATAAAAAATTTATATAGTAAAAAAAAAAAAAAAAACCCGCATGATTGTGTTTTCCACAGAGGAGTCTGTGCTTTCTGTGTCCGTTGGCGATGAGAAGCTACCGAACATGACATCAGAGTCCCAGATTCAGGTCAGTGACTTTCACGTTCATATAACGAACTAGATTTGTACAGCACTGACCTGATTAAATTCTAATGTCCTTTCAGGCTCTGCACTCAGCCCTGCACACGTTTGACATGATCGAGAGTGTGTTGGTGCGAATAGAGGAACTCACCGAGGTGAAGGAAAATCTTTAGACTGAGCCCATCAGTTTTACTACCAGAGGTCGTCATCGTCTCAGGGCCTAGCAAACAAAAAAAAGCCTTTGACCGTTCCAACTGTTTTACTTTGTTGTGAACGAGCAGCATCAGCTGTGGATACATTATTTCAAACAGTTAACATTGTTAGCGTGTGTTTTACTTTCATTTTTTCAAGCGTTTCAAGTTGTTTTCAGCAGGTCCGCTGGGTACTTTAAAATGTTGCATACATTGTAATTAAAACATTCAAATATTGACTAGAAACTTTGTATTGCTTCTGTAATAAATGTTCAAACTCTTGTACACGTACGTACGAGTTAAGTGCTGTCTGGTTTGTTCCATTAAGTGTGAGGTTTTCTGTGGTAAAAACAAAGTTGTGGTTTGGTTAATTCTGGAGAAGGCATCTGAAATGTGCCTGCAGATTAATTGGGTACTTCAATGTTATGATAAATTAAATTTATGAAGCAATTTATGAAATATGCACCAAAGTAATTACAAGACTATTAGTAAAAAGTGGTCATAAAAGTGTATGAGTAATTACGAGGTGTTTAATGAAAACATTTTATTTTTACTTTCAGTAAACAAGACATTAGATACTGTAAATGGCAGCC